>BQMB01002197.1:0-43556 GCA_027943415.1 Closterium sp. NIES-67 | reverse complement strand
CCAACTGGAGGGGTGAGATGGGTGAGGAATGTTCAGAACCCAACTGTAGAGCTGAGACGGATGAGTTAGGTTCAGAACCAACAGTAGAGGTGCATCGGGTAAATGGGGTTCAAATCCCAACTGTAAAGGTGAGACGTGTGAGTGGGGTTGAGAATCCAACTGGAGAGGTTAGACGGGTGAGTGGGGTTTAGAACCCAACTGCAAAGTAGAGACGGGTGAGTAGGGTTTAGAACCCAACAGCAGAGGTGAGACAGGCGAGTGGGGTTCGGGACCCATCTGGAGAGGTTAGATGGGTGAGTGGGGTTCAGAATCCAATAGTAGAGGTGAGATGGGTAAGTGGGGTTTTAGAACCCAACAGTAGAGGTGAGACGGATGAATGGGATTCAGAACACAACAATAGAGGTGAGACGGGATTGTGGGGTTCAGAACCCAACTTGTAGAGGTGAGACGGGAGAGTTTGGGTTCAGAACCCAACTGGAAACGTGAGATGGGTGAATGAGGTTCAGAAACCCAACAGTAGAGGTGGGACGGGTGAGTGGGGTCTTGAACCTAACTGCTGAGGTGAGACGGGTTAGTGGGTTTCAGAACTCAATTGCAGAGGTGAGATGCGTGGGTGGGGTTCAGAACCGATGTGGAGAGGTGAGACGAGTAAGTGGAGTTCAGGACCCAACTGGAGTGGTGAGACGTGTGGGTGGGGTTCAAAACCCAGCTGTAGAGGTGAGACGGGTGAGTGGGGTTCAGAACCCAACTGCATAGGTGTGAAATGGGTGAGTGGGGTTCAGGACCCAACTGCAGAGGTGAGACGAGTGAGTGGGGTTCAGAACCCAACTGTAGGTGTTAGATGGGTGGGTGGGGTTCAGAACCCAACTGCAGAGGTGAGACGAGTTAGTGGGGTTCAGAACCCAACTGCAAAGGTGAGACACGTAAGTGGGGTTCGGGACTCAACTGGAGAGGTAAGACGGGTGAGTGGGGTTCAGAATCCAACAGTAGAGGTAAGATGGTGAAGTGGGGTTTAGAACCCAACTTTATGGGTGAGACAGATGAGTGGGGGTACAAAACCCAACCATAGAGGTTAGACAGGATAGTGGGGATCAGAACCCAACTGTAGCGGTGAGACGGGAGAGTGGGGTTCAGAACCCAGCAGTAGAGGTTAAACGGGTGAGTTTGTGTTTGAACCTAACAGTAGAAGTGAAACGGGTGAGAGGGGTTCATATCCCAACTGGAGAGGTGAGACGAATGAATGAGGTTCAGAACCCAACAGTAGAGGTGAGACGGGTAAATGGGGTTCAGAACCCAATTGTAGAGGTGAGACGGGTGAGTGGGGTTCATAACCCAACTGGAGAGGTGAGACGGGTGAGTGGGGTTCAGAACCCTATCTATATAGGTGATACGGGTTGGTGGGGTTTGAAACCCCACTGAAGAGGTGAGACGGGTGAGTGGGGTTCAAAACCCATCATTAAAGGTGAGACGAGTGAGTGGGGTTCAGAACCTAACTATAGATGAGTGGGTGGGGATCAGAACCCAACCGTAGAGGTGAGACAGGTGACTGGGGCTCAAAACCCAACTGTAGAGGTGAGACGGGTTAGTGGGGTTTAGAAACCAACTGGCATGTGAGATGGGTGAGTGCGGTTAAGAACCCAAGAGTAGAGGTGAGATGGGTGAGTGGGGTTCAGAACCCAACAGTATGGGTGAGCGGGTTAGTGGGGTTCATAACCCAACAGTAGAAGTGGGACGGGTGAGTGGGGTTCGAGACCTAACTGGAGATGTGAGTCGAGTGATTGAGGTTCAGAAGCCAACTGCCGAGGTGAGACAGGTGAGTGGGTTTATGGACCCAACAGGAGAGGTGACATGGGTGGGTGGGGGTTCGGAATGCAACTGTAGAGGTGAGATAGGTGGGTGGTGTTTGGAACCCCACTCTAGAGGTGAGATGGGTGAGTGGAGTTCAGAACCCAACAGTAGAGGTGAGACGGATGAGTGCGGTTGAGAAGCCAACAGCAAAGGTGAGACGGGTGAGTGGGGTTTAAAAGCCAGGTGCAAAAATGACACGGGTGTGTGCGGTTCAGAACCCAATTGTAGAAGTGAGACGGGTGAGTGGGTTTCATAGCACAACTGTAGAGGTGAAATTGATGGGGCGGGGTTCAGAACCCAACTGTAAAGGTGAAACGGGTGAGTGGGATTCAGAACCCAACTGGAGAGATGAGACAGATGAGTGGGGTTCAGAACCCAACAATAAATGTGAAACGGGAAAGTGGGGTTTTGAACCCAATTGGAGAAGTGAGACGGGTTAGTGGGGTTCTGAACCAAACTATTGAGGTGAGACCGGTGAGTGGGGTTTAGGACCCAACTGGAGAGGTGAAACGGGTGGGTGGGGTTCAGAACTCCACTGTAGAGATGAGACGGCTGGGTGGAGTTCAGAACCCAACTGTAAAGGCGAGACGGATTAGTGGGGTCCGGAACCCAGCTGCAGAGGTGAGACAGGTTAGTGGGGTCCAGAACCCAACAATTGAGGTGAGATGGGTGAGTGAAGTTTAGGACCCAACAAGAGAGGTGAGATGGGTGAGAGGGGTTCAGAACCCAACACAAGAGGTAACACAGATAAGTGGGGTTCAGAACCCAACCATACTGGTGAGACGGGTGAGTGGGGTTCAGAACCCAACTGCAGAGGTTAGACGGGTGAGCTGGATTCAGAACCCAACTCCAGAGATGAGACAGTTTAATGGTGTTCAGAACCCAATTATTGAGGTGAGACAGGTTAGTGGGGTTTGGACCCGACTGGAGAGGTGAGATTGGTGAGTGAAGTTCAGAACCCAATTGTAGAGGTAAGACGGGTGAGTGGGGATGAGAACCCAACTGCAATGGTGAGACGGGTGGGTGGGGATCAGAACCCAACTATTGAGGTGAGTCGGCTGAGTGGGTTCTCGACCCAAGTGGAGAGGTGAGACGGGTGAGTGGGGTTCACGACCTAGCTGTAGAGGTGATACGAGTGAGTGGGGTTCAGGACCCAACTGGAGAGGTTAGATGGGTGAGTGGGGTTCAAAAGCCAACTGCGGAGGTTAGATGGGTGAGTGGGGTTCAGAATCCAACAGTAGAGGTGAGACTGGTGTGTGGGGTTCAGAACCCAACTGCAGAGTTGAGATGGGTTAGTGGGGTTCAGAACCCAACTGTAGAGGTGAGCCAAGTGAGTGGGGTTCAGAACCCAACGGTAGAGGTGCGACGGGTGAGTGGGGTTCAGAAGCCAGCTGCAGAGGTGAGACGGGTGAGTGGGGTTCAACTCCCAACTTCAAAAGTGAGACAGGTGGGTGGAATTCAGAACTCAACTATAGTGGTGAGATGGTTGGGTGGGGTTCGGAACCCAATCAATGAGGTAAGACAGGTGAGTGGGGCTAAAAACTCAACTGTTATGGTGAGACGGGTGAGCGAGGTTCAGAACCTGGCAGTAGAGGTGAGACAGGAAATGAGGTTCAGAACCCAACTGTAGAGCTGAGACGGATGAGTGGGGTTCAGAACCCAACAGTAGAGGTGAGACGGGAAAATGGGGTTTAGAACCCAACTGTAGAGGTGAGACGTGTGAGTGGGGTTCAAGACCCAACTGGAGAGGTGAGACGGATGAGTTAGGTTCCGAAGCCAACACCAGAGGTGAGATGGGTATGTGGGGTTCATAACTTAACTGTAGAGGTGAGACAGGTTTGTGCGGTTCAGAACCCAACAGTAGAGGTGAGACGAGTGAGTGGGGTTCAGAATCCAGCGGTAGAAGTGAAACGGGTGTGTGGGATTCAGAATCCAACTGGAGAGGTGAGACGGGTGAGTGAGGTTCTGAACCCAAGAGTAGAGGTGAGACGGGAAAATGGGGTTCAGAACCCAACTGTAGAGATGAGATGGGTGAGTGGGGTTCAGAACCCAACTGGAGAGGTGAGACAGGTGAGTGGGGTTCATAACTGAAGAGTTGAGGTGAGATGGGTAAGTGGGGTTCAGAACCCAACTGTAGAGGTGAGACGGGTGAGTGAGGTTCAGAATCCAGCTGTAGAGTTTAAACGGGTGAGTGGTGTTCAGAAACCAACAGTAGAAGTGAAACGGGTGAGTGGGGTTCAGAACCCAACTAGAGAGGTGAGACAGGTGAGTGAGGTTCTGAACCCAACAGGAGAGATGAGACGGGTAAATGGGGTTCGGAACCCAACTGTAGAGATAAGCAGGTGAGTTGGGTTCAGAACCCAACTGGAGAGGTGAGACGGGTGAGTGGGGTTCAGAACCGAACTGCAGAGGTGAGACTGATGAGTCCGGTTCAGAACCCATCTGTAGAGGTGATACGGGTTGGTGGGGATCGGAACCCCACTTAAGAGGTGAGACGAGTGAGTGGGTTTAAGAACCCAGCAGTAGAGGTGAGACGGGTGAGTGGGGTTCAGAACCCAACGGTAGAGGTGAGACGGCTGAGTGGGGCTAAGAACGCAAGAGTAGAGGTGAGACAGGTGAGTGGAGTTTAGAACCCAACTGTAGAGGTGAGACGGGTGAGTTGGGTTCAGAACCCAACTATAGAGGTGAGAGGGGTGAGTGGGGTTCAGAACCCAAGAGTCGAGGTAAGCGGGTGAGTGGGGTTAAGAACCCAACAGTAGAGGTGAGACAGGTGAGTGGGGTTTGGAACCCAACGGTCGAGGTGAGACGGGTGAGTGGAGTTCAAAACCCAACTCCAGAGGTGAGTGGGGTTCAGATCCCATTTGTAGAAATGAGACGGGTGAGTGGGGTTAAGAACCCAACAGTAGAGGCGAGACGGGTGAGTGGGGTTTAAGACCCAACTCCAGAGGTGAGACGGGTGAGGGGGTTGAGAAACCATCTGCAGAAGTGAGACGGGTGAGTGGGGTTCAGAACCCAACTGGAAAGGTGAAACGGGTAAGTGTGGTTCAGAACCCAACTGCGAAGATGAGACGGGTTAAAGGGGTTCTGAACCCAACTAGAGAGGTGATACGGGTGAGTGGGGTTCAGAACCCAACTTCAAAAGTGAGACAGGTGGGTGGAATTCAGAACTCAACTATAGTGGTGAGATGGTTGGGTGGGGTTCGGAACCCAATCAATGAGGTAAGACAGGTGAGTGGGGCTAAAAACTCAACTGTTATGGTGAGACGGGTGAGTGGGGTTCAGAACCCAATTGGAGAGGTGAGACGGGTGAGCGAGGTTCAGAACCTGGCAGTAGAGGTGAGACAGGAAATGAGGTTCAGAACCCAACTGTAGAGCTGAGACGGATGAGTGGGGTTCAGAACCCAACAGTAGAGGTGAGACGGGAAAATGGGGTTCAGAACCCAACTGTAGAGGTGAGACGTTTGAGTGGGGTTCAAGACCCAACTGGAGAGGTGAGACGGATGAGTTAGGTTCCGAAGCCAACACCAGAGGTGAGATGGGTATGTGGGGTTCATAACTTAACTGTAGAGGTGAGACGGATGAGTGGGGTTCAAAACACAACAATAGAGGTGAGACAGGTTTGTGCGGTTCAGAACCCAACAGTAGAGGTGAGACGAGTGAGTGGGGTTCAGAATCCAGCGGTAGAAGTGAAACGGGTGAGTGGGATTCAGAATCCAACTGGAGAGGTGAGACGGGTGAGTGAGGTTGTGAACCCAAGAGTAGAGGTGAGACGGGAAAATGGGGTTCAGAACCCAGCTGTAGAGATGAGATGGGTGAGTGGGGTTCAGAACCCAACTGGAGAGGTGAGACGGGTGAGTGGGGTTCATAACCGAAGAGTTGAGGTGAGATGGGTAAGTGGGGTTCAGAACCCAACTGTAGAGGTGAGACGGGTGAGTGAGGTTCAGAATCCAGCTGTAGAGTTTAAACGGGTGAGTGGTGTTCAGAAACCAACAGTAGAAGTGAAACGGGTGAGTGGGGTTCAGAACCCAACTAGAGAGGTGAGACAGGTGAGTGAGGTTCTGAACCCAACAGGAGAGGTGAGACGGGTAAATGGGGTTCGGAACCCAACTGTAGAGATAAGCAGGTGAGTTGGGTTCAGAACCCAACTGGAGAGGTGAGACGGGTGAGTGGGGTTCAGAACCGAACTGCAGAGGTGAGACTGATGAGTCCGGTTCAGAACCCATCTGTAGAGGTGATACGGGTTGGTGGGGATCGGAACCCCACTTAAGAGGTGAGACGAGTGAGTGGGTTTAAGAACCCAGCAGTAGAGGCGAGACGGGTGAGTGGGGTTTAAGACCCAACTCCAGAGGTGAGACGGGTGAGGGGGTTGAGAAACCATCTGCAGAAGTGAGACGGGTGAGTGGGGTTCAGAACCAACTGGAAAGGTGAAACGGGTAAGTGTGGTTCAGAACCCAACTGCGAAGATGAGACGGGTTAAAGGGGTTCTGAACCCAACTAGAGAGGTGATACGGGTGAGTCGGGTTCAGAACCCCATTGGGGTTCAAAACCCAACTGTAGAGGTGAGACGGGTGAGTGGGGTTTAGAACCCAACTGCAGAGGTGAGACAGGTGGGTGGGGTTAACAACCCAACTGCAGAGGTGAGACGGGTGAGTGGGGTTCAAAACCCAACTGCATTGGTGAGACGGGTGAGTGGGGTTCACGACCCAACTGGAGAGGTGAGACGAGTGAGTGGGGTTCAGAACCCAACTGTAGAGGTGAGACGGATGAGGGGGATTCAGAACCCAACAATAGAGGTTCGACGGGTGAGTGGGGTTCAGAACCCAGTAGTTGAGGTTAAACAGGTGAGTGGGATTCAGAACCCAACAGTAGAAGTGAAACAAGGGAGTGGGGTTTCGGATCCCAACTGCAGTGGTGAGACAGGTGAGTGGGGTTTGGGACCCATCTGGAGAGGTAAAATGGGTGAGTGGGGTACAGAATCCATTAGTAGAGGTGAGATGGGTAAGTGGGGTTTAGAACCCAACAGTAGAGGTGAGACGGATGAGTGGGGTTCAAAACCCAACCATAGAGGTGAGACGGGTTAGTGGGGTACACAACCCAACTGTAGCGGTGAAGGTTAAACGGGTGAGTGGGTTTTTGAACCCAACAGTAGAAGTGAAACGGGTGAGTGGGGTTCAGAACCCAATAGAAGAGGTGAGACAGCTTTTTGGGGTTCGGAACCCAATTAAAGAGATGAGACGGGTGAGTGGGGTTCAGAACCCAACTGGAGAGGAGAGACGAGTGAGTGGGGTTCAGAATCCAACAGCAGAGGTGAGATGGGTAAGTGGTGTTTTAGAACCCAACTGTAGAGGTGAGACGGATGAGTGGGATTCAGAACACAACAATAGAGGTGAGACGGGATAGTGGGGTTCAGAACCCAACTGTAGAGGTCAGACGGGAGAGTGGGGTTCAGAACCCAGCAGAAGAGGTTCAACGGGTGAGTGGGGTTCAGAACCCAACTGGAGACGTTAGATGGGTGAATGAGGTTCAGAACCCAACAGTAGAGGTGGGACGGGTGAGTGGGGTTTTGAACCTAACTGCTGAGGTGAGACGGGTTAGTGGGTTTCATAACTCAATTGCAGAGGTGAGACGCGTGGGTGGGGTTCAGAACCCAATTGGAGAGGTGAGACGAGTAAGTGGAGTTCAGGACCCAACTGGAGTGGTGAGACGTGTGGGTGGGGTTCAAAACCCAGCTGTAGAGGTGAGACGGGTGAGTGGGGTTCAGAACCCAACTGCATAGGTGTGAAATGGGTGAGTGGGGTTCAGGACCCAACTGCAGAGGTGAGACGAGTGAGTGGGGTTCAGAACCCAACTGTAGATGTGAGATGGGTGGGTGGGGTTCAGAACCCAACTGCAGAGGTGAGACGAGTTAGTGGGGTTCAGAACCCAACTGCAGAGGTGAGACAGGTAAGTGGGGTTCGGGACTCAACTGGAGAGGTAAGACAGGTGAGTGGGGTTCAGAAACCAACAGTAGAGGTGAGATGGTGAAATGGGGTTTAGAACCCAACTTTATGGGTGAGACAGATGAGTGGGGTACAAAACCCAACCATAGAGGTGAGACATGATAGTGGGGATCAGAACCCAACTGTAGCGGTGAGACGGGAGAGTGGGGTTCAGAACCCAGCAGTAGAGGTTAAACGGGTGAGTTTGTGTTTGAACCTAACAGTAGAAAAACGGGTGAGAGGGGTTCATATCCCAACTGGAGAGGTGAGACGAATGAATGAGGTTCAGAACCCAACAGTAGAGGTGAGACGGGTAAATGGGGTTCAGAACCCAATTGTAGAGATGAGACGGGTGAGTGGGGTTCATAACCCATCTGGAGAGGTGAGACGGGTGAGTGGGGTTCAGAACCCATCTTTAGAGGTGATACGGGTTGGTGGGGTTTGAAACCCCACTGAAGAGATGAGACGGGTGAGTGGGGTTTCAAAACCCATCATTAGAGGTGAGACGAGTGAGTGGGTTCAGATCCTAACTGGAGATGTGAGACGAGTGATTGAGGTTCAGAAGCCAACTGCCGAGGTGAGACAGGTGAGTGGGTTTAGGACCCAACAGGAGAGGTGACATGGGTGAGTGGGGTTCGGAATGCAACTGTAGAGGTGAGATGGGTGGGTGGTGTTTGGAACCCCACTCGAAAGGTGAGACGGATTAGTGGGGTCCGGAACCGAGCTACAGAGGTGAGACAGGTTAGTGGGGTCCAGAACCCAACAATTGAGGTGAGATGGTGTGTGAGGTTTAGGACCCAACAAGAGAGGTGAGATGGGTGAGAGGGGTTCAGAACCCAACACAAGAGGTAAGACGGATAAGTCGGGTTCAGAACCCAACCGAAGAGGTGAGACGGGTTAGTGGGGTTCAGAACCCAACCATAGCGGTGAGACGAGTGAGTGGGGTTCAGAACCAAACTGTACTGGTGAGACGGGTGAGTTGGGTTCAGAACCCAACTGCAGAGGTTAGACGGGTGAGTTGGGTTCAGAACCCAACTCCAGAGATGAGACAGTTTAATGGTGTTCAGAACCCAATTATTGAGGTGAGACAGGTTAGTGGGGTTTGGACCCGACTGGAGAGGTGAGTCGGGCTTTTGGGGTTCAGAACCCAACGGTACAGGTAGGACGGGTGAGTGGGGTTCTGAACCCAATTGCAGAGGTGAGATGGGTGAGTTGGGTTTGGAACCCAATAGTAGGGGTGAGACGGGTGAGTGGGGTTCTCAAAATATCTGTATAGGTGAGACAAAACCGAACTAGAGAGGTGAGAGGTGTGAGTGGGGTTCATAACCCAAGGGTAGAAGTTAGATGGCTGAGTGGGGTTAAGAACCCAACAGTAGAGGTGAGAGGGGTAAGTGGGGATCAAAACCCAACTGCGAAGCTGAGACGGGTGAGTGCGGTTCAGAACCAAACTGCAAAGGTGAGACGAGTGAGTGGGGTTCAAAACCCAACTGCAGATGTTAGTCGTGTGGGTGGGGTTCAGAACACACGTGCAGAGGTGAGACAGGTGAGTGGGGTTCAGGACACAACTGGAGAGGTGAGACGGGTGAGTGGGGTTCAGGACACAACTGGAGAGGTGAGACGGGTGAGTGAGGTTCAGAACTTAGCTGTAGAGGTGAGATGGTTCATTGGAGTTCAGAACCTAACTGTAGAGGTGAGACAGATGAGTGGGGTTCAGAACCCAACCGTAGAGGTGAGACGGGTTAGTGGGGTTCAGAACCCATCTGTAGTAGTGATCTGGGTTGGTGAGGTTTGGAACCCCAATGTAGAGGTGAGACGGGAAAGTGGGGTTCAAAACCCAACAGTAGAGGTGAGATGGGTGAGTGAGGTTTAGATCCCAGCTAGAGAGCTGAGATGGGTGAGTGGGGTTCAGAAGCCAACTGCAGAGGTGAGACGGGTGAGTGGGCTTCATAACCCAAATGCAGTAGTGAGACGGGTGAGTGGGGTTCAGAATCCACCTGTCGATATGAGACATGTGTGTGGGGTTCAGAACCCAGCTGTAGAGGTGAGACGGATGAGTAGGGTTCCCAAAACAACTGTAGAGGTTAAACGATATAGTGGGGTTAAGATTCCAACTTTAGAGGTGAGACGTGTGAGTGGGGATTAGAACCAAACTGGAGAGGTGAGACGGGTGAGTGGAATTCAGAACCCAACTGCACAGGTGAGACACGTGGGTGGGGTTCAAAACCCAACTGCAGAGGGTAGGGGGGTTAGTGGGGATCAGAACCCAACAATTGAGGTGAGATGGGTGCGTGGGGCGTAGGACACATTTGAAAAGGTAAGATGGGTGAGTGGGGTTCAAAACACAACTGCTTAGGTGAGACGAGTAGGTGGGGTTTGGAACACCGCTGGAGAAGTGAAACAGTGGGGTTTAGAACACAACAATAGGGGTGAGAGGAATGAGTGGGGTTTGGAACCCAACAGTAGGGGTGAGGAGGGCTAGTGGGGTTCCCAAAACAGTTGTGGAGGTGAGACGGGTTTGTGGGGTTGAGAACCCAACTGCAGAGGTGGATGTGTGAGTGGGGTTTAGGACTCAACTGGAGAGGTGAGACGAGTGAGTGGGGTTTTGAACCCAACTGTAGAGGTGAGACGAGTGGGTGGGGTTCAGAACCCCACTGTAGAGGTGAGACGGGTGAGTGGGGTTTAGAACCCAACAGTAGTGGTGAGACGGGTTCGTGGGGTTCAGAACCCAAAAGTAGAGGTGAGACAGGTGAGTGGGGTTAAGAACCCAACAGTAGAGATGATACACGTGAGTGGAGTTCAGAACCCAAATGCAAAGGTGAGACGGGTGAGTGGGGTTCAGAACCCAATTGTAGAGGTGAGACAAACTCCATAACACACACCACACAAGTTCTTTCACAAACAGTCAAACCATACATGCGAATTGAAACAAGGGATGGGAGGCAGATAGAATGTGATAGCATATAATGACATCACACAACAGCTAGATGGGTGAGCGGGGTTTAGGACCCAACTGGAAAGGTGAGATGGGTGAGTAAGGTTAGGAACCACACAGTATAGTTGAGACGGGTGAGGAGGGTTCAGAACCCAACTGCAGAGTTGAGATGGGTTACTGGGGTTCAGAACCCAACTGTAGAGGTGAGACAAGAGTGGGGTTCAGAACCCAACGGTAGAGGTAAGACGGCTGAGTGGGGTTCATAACCAAACTGGACAGGTGAGACAGGTGAGTTGGGTTCAGAAGCCAACTTCAGAAGTGAGACAGGTGGGTTAAATTCAGAACTCAACTGTAGTGGTGAGATGGTTGGGTGGGGTTCGGAACCCAACCATTGAGGTCAGACAGGTGAGTGGGGCTAAAATACCAACTGTAGAGGTGAGACAAGTGAGTGGGGTACAGAACCCAATTGGAGAGGTCAGACGGGTAAGTGAGGTTCAGAACCCAACAATAGAGGTGAGACAGGTGAGTGGGGTTCTGAACCCACTTGCAGAGGTGAGACGGGTGAGTGGGCTTGAGAACCCAACTACAGAGGTAAGACGGGCGAGTGGGGTTCAGAACCCAACAGGAGGGGTGATATGGGTGAGTGGGGTTCAGAACCCAACTTCAAAGCTGAGACGAGTGAGTGGGGTTCAGAACACAACTACAGAGGTGAGACGAGTAAGTGGGGTTCAGAACCCAACTGCAAAGGTGAGACGGTTGAGTGGGGTTCAGAACCCAACTGGAGAGGTGAGAAGGGTGAGTGGGGTTTTTACCCCAACAGTAGAGGAGAGATGGGTTAGTGGGGTTCAAAATCCAACTATAGAGGTAAGACGGATGAGTGGGGTTCAGAACCCAAAAGTAGAGGTGAGACGGTTTAGTGGGGTTCCGAACCCATCTGTAGAGGTGAGTCCCATGAGCGAGGTTCAGAACCCAACAGTAGAGGATAAGTAGGTGAGTGGGGTTGAGAACCCAACTATAGAGGTGAAACGGGTGAATGGGATTCAGAACCCAACTTTAGAGGTGAGACGGGTGAGTGGGGTTCTAAATCCAACTATGGAGGTGAGACGGGTGGGTGGGGTTCAGAACCCAACTGCAGAGGCGAGACGGGTTAGTGGGGTTCACAACCCATCTGGAGAGGTGAGATGGGTGAGTGAGGTTCAGGACCCAACAGGAGAGGTGAGACGGGTGAGTGGGGTTTATAACCCAACAGTAGAGGTGAGACGGTTTAGTGGGGTTCAAAACCCAACTGTTGAGGTGAGACGGATGAGTGGGGTTCACAACCCAACAATACCGGTGAGGCGGGTTAGTGGGGTTCCGATCCCAACTGTAGAGGTGAGTCGGGTGAGTGGGGTTCAGATCCCAACAGCAGAGATGAGACAGGTGAGTGGGGTTCCCAAGGTAACAGCAAAACTGAGTTGGGTGAGTGGGGTTCAGAACCCGACAGTAGAGGTGAGACGGGTTAGTGGGGTTCAGAACCCAACTGTAGAGGTGAGACCGATGAGTGGGGTTCAAAACCCAACAGTAGAGGATAGAGGAATTCGTTGAGTTGAGAACCCAACTGTAGAGGTGAGACAGATAAGTGGGATTAGGAACCCAGCAGTGGAGGTGAAATGGGTGAGTGGGATACAGATCCCAAATGGATAGGTGAGACGGGTGAGTGGGGTTCAGAACCCAACTGGAGAGGTGAGACAGGTGAGTGGGGTTTAGAACCCAACTGCACAGGTAAGACGGGCAAGTGGGGTTCAGAACCCAACTATAGATCTGAGACGAGTGAGTGGGGTTCAGAACCCAACTGCAGAGGTGAGACGAAGGGGTTCAGAACCCTGGTGCAGAGGAGAGACGGGTAGGTGGGGTTCACAACCCAACTGTAGAGGTGAGACGGGTGATTGGGGTTCAGAACCCAGCAGTAGAGGTGAGACGGGTTAGTAATGTTCAGATACCAACTGTAGAGTTGAGACGGATAAGTGGGGTTCAGAACCCAACAGTAGAGGTGCGACGAATAAATGGGGTTCAGAACCCAGCTGGAGTGATGAGACGGGTGAGTGGGGTTTACAACCCAATTGCAGAGTCGAGACAGGTGAGGGGTTTAGAACCCAACTATTGTTGTGAAACGGCTTAGTGGGTTTAAAGACCCAACTGGAGAGGTGAGACAAATGAAAGTGGTTCCGAAGCCAACAGTAGAGGTAAGACGGGTGATTGGGCTTTAGAATCCAACAGTAGAGGTGAGATGGGTAAGTGGGGTTCAGAACCCAAATGTAGAGGTGAAACGGATGAGTGGGGTTGAGAACCCAACAATAGAGGTGAGACGGGTTAGTGGGGTTTAGAACCCAATTGTAGAGGTAAGACGGTTGAGTGGGGTTCAGAATCCAGCAGTAGAGGTTAAACGGGTGAGTGGTGTTCGGAAACCAACAGTCGAAGTGAAACGGGTGAGTGGGGTTCAGAACCCATCTCGATTGGTAAGATGGGTGAGTGAGGTTCAGAATCCCACAGTAGAGGTGAGACGGGTGAGTGGAGTTCTGAACCCAACTGGAGAGGTGAGACGGGTGAGTTGGGTTCTGAACCCAACTGGAGAGGTGAGACAGGTGAGTTCGGTTCAAAACCCAACTGCAGAGGTGAGCCGGGTGAGTGGGGTTCAGAACCCATCTGCAGAAGTGAGATGGGTGAGTTGGGTTCAGAACCCAACTGTAGAGGTGAGACGGGTGAGTGGGGTTCAGAACCCAACAATAGAGGTAAGCGGGTGAGTGGGGTTAAGAACCCATCAGTAGAGATGAGACGGGTGAGTGGGGTTCAAGACCCAACTGGAGATGTGCGACGGGTGAGTGGGGTTCAGAACCCAACTGTAGAGTTGAGACGGGTGGGTGGGGTTCGTAACCCATCTGTAGTTGTGAGACAGGTGACTCGTGTTCCCAAAACAGCAGTAGAGGTGAGACGGGCTAGTAGGGTACAGAACCCAACTGTAGAGGTGAGACGAGTGAGTGGGGTTCACAACCCAACTGGAGAGGTGAGACGGGTGAGTGGGGTTCAGAACCCAACTAGGGGGGTGAGATGGGTGAGTGGGGTTCAGAACCCAACTGCAGAAGAGAGACAGGTGAGTGCGGTTCAGAACCCAACTGCAGAGTAGAGATGGGTGAGAGGAGTTTAGAACCCAACTGCAGAGGTGAGACTGGCTTTTTGGGTTCAGAACCCAAATATTAAGGTGAGACGGCTGAGTTGGGTTCAGGACCCAACTAGAGAAATGAGACGGGTGAGTGGGGTTCAAGACCCAACTGGAGAGGTGAGACAGATGAGTTAGATTCCGAAGCCAACAGCAAAGTTGAGATGGGAATGTGGGGTTCAGAACCTAAGTGTAGAGTTGAGACGGATGAGTGGGGTTCAGAATCCAGGAGAAGAGGTTAAACGGGTAAGTGGTGTTCAGAAACCAATAGTAGAAGTGAAACGGGTGAGTGGGGTTCAGAACCAAACAGGAGAGGTGAGACGGGGGAGTGAGGTTCTGAACCCAGCAGTAGAGGTGAGACAGGTAAATGGGGTTCGGAACCCAACTGTAGAGATGAGACGGGTGAGTGGGGTTGAGAACCCAACTGGAGAGGTGAGACGGGTGAGTGGGGTTCAGAACCCAACTGCAGAGGTGAGACTGATGAGTGGGGATCAGAACCCATCTGTAGAGGTGATACGGGTTGGTGGGGTTTTGAACCCCACTGAAGAGGTGAGACGGGTGAGTGGGTTTTAGAACCCAACAGTAGAGGTGAGACGGGTGAGTGGGGTTCAGAACCCAACGGTAGAGGTGAGACGGGTGAGTGGGGCTAAGAACCCAAGAGTAGAGGTGAGACGGTTGAGTGGAGTTCAGAACCCAACTGCAGAGGTGAGAGGGGTGATTGGGGTTCAAGACCCACCTAGAGGACGGGTGAGTGGGGTTCAGAAGCCAACTGCAGAGGTGAGACGGGTGAGGGGGTTTAGAAACCAACTGCAGAAGTGAGACGGGTGAGTGGGGTTCAAAACCCAACTGGAGAGGTGAGTTGGGTGTGTGGAGTTCATAACCCAACTGGAGAGGTGAGACCATTGAGTGGGGTTCAGAACCCATCTGTAGAGGTGATACGGGTTGGTGGGCTTCAGAACCGAACAGTAGAGGTGAGACGACTGGTGAGGTTCTGGACCCAACTGGAGAGGTGAGACGGTTGAGTGGGGTTCAGATCCCAACTGCAGAGGTTAGACATGTGAGTGGGGATCAGAACCCAACTGCAGAGGTGAGACGGGGTGGTGGGGTTCAGAACCCAAGAATTGAGTTGAGACGGGTGAGTGGGGTTCAGAACCCAACAGAAGAGGTGAGATGGGTGAGTGGGGTTCGGAAAGCAAATGTAGAGGTAAGATGGGTGGGTGGTGTTCGAAACCCAACTATAGACGTGAAATGGGTGAGTGGGGTTCAGAACCCAGCAGTAGAGGCAAAATGGTTGAGTTGGGTTCAGAACTCAACAGTGAAGGTGAAATGGGTGGGTGAGGTTTAGAACCCAACAGTAGAGGTGAGACGGGTTTGTGGGAATCAGAACCCAACTGCTGATGTGAGATGAGTGAGTGGGGTTTACATCCGAACTGCAGAAGTGAGACGAGTGAGTGGGGTTCACAACCCAACTGCAAAGGTGAGTCGAGTGAGTGGGGTTCAAAACCCAACAGCAGAGGTGAGACTGGAGAGTGGGGTTTAGGACCCAACTGTAGAAGTGAAACGAGTGGGTGGGGTTTGGATCCCCACTAGAGAGGTGAAATGGGTGAGTGGGGTTCAGAAGCCAACAGCAGGGGTTTCCGGGTGAGTGGGTTTCAGAACCCAACTGTAGAGGTGATACGGATGGGTGGGGTTCGGAACCCAATTGTAGAGGTGAGACGGGTGATTGGGGTTTTTCAAAACAACAGTAGTTGTGAGACGGGTTAGTGCGGTTTATAACCCAACTATAGAGGTGAGACGGTTGAGTGGGGTTCAATCTGAACTGGAGAGGTGAGACGGGTGAGTGGGGTTTTGAACCCAACTGCAAAGGTGAGACGGGTGGGTGGGGTTAAGAACCCAATAGTAGAGGTGATATGAGTGAGTGGAGTTTAGAACCGAACTGTAGAGGTGAGACGGGTGAGTGGGGTTCAGAACCAAACTGTAGAGTTGAGACGAGTGGGTGGCGTTCGGATATTATTGTAGAGGTAAGACAAGTAAGGGGGGATCAGAACCCAACAGTAGAGGTGAGACAGGTGAGTTGGGTTCAGAACCCAACGATAGAGGTGAGATGGGTGAGTGGGGTTAAGAACTCCACAGTAGAGGTGATACAGGTTAGTGGGATTCAGAACCCAACTGTAGAGGTGAGATGGTTGAGTGGGGTTAAGAACCCAACAGTAGACGTGAGGCGGGTGAGTGGGGTTTAAGACCCAGCTGGAGATGTGAGACAGGTGATTGGTGTTCAAAACCCAACTGCGAATGTGAGACAGGTGAATGGGTTTCAGAACCTAACTGTAGAGGTGAGACGGGTGGGTTGGGTTTGAAACCCAAATGTAGAGGTGAAATGGGTGAGTGGGGTTCCCTAAACAACGGTAGTGGTGAGACGGGTTAGTGGGGTTCAGAACCCAACTGTAGAGGTGAGACGGGTGAGTGGGTTTCAGAACCCAAGAGTAGAGGTGATACTGATGAGTGGAGTTCAACTGCAGAGGTGAGTCGGGTGAGGTTGTTCAAAAACCAACAGAAGTGGTGAGGCAGGTGAGTGTGGTTCAGAAGCCAACTGCAGAAGTGAGAAGGGTGAGTGGGGTTCATACCCCAACAGTAGAGGTGAGACGGGTGGGTGGGGTTCGGAATCGAACAGTAGGGGTGAGACGGGTTAGTGGAGTTTCCAAAACAACAGTAGAGGTAAGACGGGTTAGTGAGGTTCAGAACCCAACTGTACAGGTGAGACATGTGAGTGGGTTTAAATCTGAACAGGAGAGGTGAGATGGGTGAGGGAGGATCAGAACACAACTGCAGAGGTTACACGGGTGAGTGGAGTTTTGAACCCAACTGGAATGGTGAGACGGGTAAGTGGGGTTCAAAACCCAACTATTGAGGTGAGACGGGTGAGTGGGGTTAGGGCACAACTGGAAAGGTGAGACGGGTGAGTGGGGTTCAGAACCCAATTGTAGAGGTGAGATGGGTGAGTGGGGTTTAAGAACCCAACAATAGAGGTGATACGGGTGAGTGGGGTTCAGAACCCAAGTGCAGAGGTGAGACAGGTGAGTGGGGTTTAGAATCCAATAGTAGAGGTGAGCGGGTAAGTGGGGTTTAGAACACAAGGGTAGAGGTAAGACGGGTGAGTGGGGTTATGAACCCAACAGTAGAGGTGAGACTAGTGAGTGGGGTTCAAGACCCAACTAGAGATGTGAGAGGGTGAGTGGAGTTCAGAACCCAACTGCAGAGGTGAGACTTATTAATGGGGCCCAGAACCCAACTATTGAGGTGTGACGGCTGAGTGGGGTTCAAGACCCAATGGGAGAGGTGAGACGGGTGAGTGGGGTTCAGAACCCATCTGTAGACGTAATACGGGTTTGTGGGGTTCATAACCCCACACAAGAGGTTGAGACGGGTGAGTGAGGTAGACAACCCAACTGGAGAGGTGACACGGGTGAGTGGTGGTTAGAACCCAACTGTTCGACTGGTGCGCTTTTCGACCGGTGCGCTTTTCGTCCAGTGCGCTTTTCGACCTGTGCGCTTTTCGACCGGTGCGCTTTTCGGCCGGTGCCCTTTTCAACCGGTGCTCTTATCGACCGGTGCAATTTTTGACCGGAGCACTTTTCGACCGGTGCGCTTCTCAACCGGTGCGCTTTTCGACCAGTGCGCTGGTGAGCTTTTTGACGTGTGCCTTTTTCGACCGGTGCCCTTTTCGATCAGTTTCGCTTTTCGACCGGTGCGCTTTTCGACCAGTGCGCTTTTTGACCAGTGCGCTTTTCGACCAGTGCGCTTTTTGACCGGTGCGCCTTTTGACCGGAGCACTTTTCGACCGGTGCGCTTCTCGACCGGTGCGCTTTTCGACCAGTGCGCTGGTGCGCTTTTTGACAAGTGCCTTTTTCGACCGGTGCGCTTTTCGACCGGTGCGCTTTTCGACCGGAGCACTTCTCGACCGGTGCGCTTCTCGACCGGTGCGCTTTTCGACCGATGCCCTTTTTGATCGGTGCCCTTTTGGACCGGTGCGCTTTTCGACCGATGCTCTTTTCGACCGGTGCGCTCTTCGACCGGTGCGCTTTTCGACCGTTGCCCTTTTCGACCGCTGCCCTTTTCCACCGGTGCCCATTTCAACCGGTGCGCTTTTCGACCAGTGCGCTTTTCAACCGGTGCCCTTTTCGAACGGTGGCCATTTCGAACGGTGCCCATTTCGACCGGTGCGCATTTCGACCGGTGCCCTTTTTGACCGGTGCCCATTTCGACGGGTGCCTTTTCGAGCGGTACCCTTTTCGACCGGTGCCCTTTTCGACCGGGGACCTTTTCGACCGGTGCCCCTTTTGACCGGTGCCCTTTTCGACCGATGCCCTTTTTGTCCGGTTCGCTTTTTGACCGGTGCCCATTTCGACCGGTGCGCTTTTCGACCGGTGCCCTTTTCGACTAGTGCCCATTTCGACAGGTGCCTTTTCGAGCGATACCCTTTTCGACCGGTGTTCTTTTCGACCGGGGCCCTTTTCGACCGGTGCCCTTTTTCGACCAGTGCCCTTTTCGACCGGTGCCCTTTTCGACCGGTGCGCTTTTTGACCGGTGCCCATTTCGACCGGTGCGCTTTTCGACCGGTGCGCTTTTCGACCGATGCCCTTTTCGACCAGTGCGCTTTTCGACCGGTGCGCTTTTTGACCGGTGCGCATTTTGACCAGTGCCCTTTTCGACCGGTGCGCTTTTCGACCAGTGCGCTGGTGCGCTTTTTGACGGGTGCCATTTTCGACCGGTGCCCTTTTCGACCGGTTCGCTTTTCGACCGGTGCCCATTTCGACCGGTGCCCTTTTCGACCGGTGCCCATTTCGACGGGTGCCTTTTCGAGCGGTACCCTTTTCGACTGGTGCCCTTTTCGACCGCGGCCCTTTTCGACCGGTGCCCTTTTCGACCGGTGCCCTTTTCGACCGGTGCCCTTTTCGACCGGTTCGCTTTTCGACCGGTGCCCATTTCGACCGGTGCGCTTTTCGACCGGTGCCCTTTTCGACCGGTGCCCATTTAGACGGGAGCCTTTTCGAGCGGTACCCTTTTCGACCGGTGCCCTTTTCGACCGGGGCCCTTTTCGACCGGTGCCCCTTTCGACCGGTGCCCCTTTCGACCGGTGCCCTTTTCGACCGGTGCGCTTTTCGACTGGTGCCCATTTCGACCGGTGCGCTTTTCGACCGGTGCGCTTTTCCACCGGTGCCCCTTTCGACCAGTGCCCTTTTCGACCGGTGCGCTTTTCGACCGGTGCCCTTTTCGACCGGTGCGCTTATCAACCGCTGCGCTTATCGACCGGTGCGCTTATCGACCGGTTCGCTTTTTGACCGGTGCCCTTTTCGACCGGTGCCCTTTTCGACCGGTGCCCTTGTCGACCGGTGCCCTTATCGACCGCTGCGCTTATCGACCGGTGCGCTTTTCGACCGGAGCACTTTTCGACTGGTGCGGTTTTCGACCGGTGCGCTGGTGCGCTTTTCGACCGGTGCCTTTTTCGACCAATGCACTTTTCGACCAGTGCGCTTTTCGACCGGTGCGCTTTTGGACCGTTGCCCTTTTCGACCGTTGCCCTTTTGGACCGTGCCCTTTTCGACCGGTGCCCTTATCCACCGCTGCGCTTTTCGACCGGTGCGCTTTTTGACCCGTGCGCTTTTGGACCAGTGCCCTTTTGGACCGGTGCCCTTTTCGACCGGTGCCCTTGTCGACCGGTGCCCTTATCGACCGGTGCACTTTTCGACTGGTGCGCTTTATGACCGGTGCGCTTTATGACCGGTGCGCTTTTGGATCGGTGCCCTTTTGGACCGGTGCCCTTTTGGACCGGTGCCCCTTTCGACCGGTGCCCTTTTCGACCGGTGCCCTTTTCGACCGATGCCCTTTTAGACCGGTGCCCTTGTCGATCGGTCCCTTATCGACCGGTGCCCTTATCCACCGCTGCGCTTTTCGACCGGTGCGCTTTTTAACCGGTGCGCTTTTGGACCGGTGCCCTTTTCGACCGGTGCCCCTTTCGACCGGTGCCCTTTTCGACCGGTGCCCTTTTCGACCTGTGCGAATTTCGACCGGTGCCCATTTCGACCGGTGCTCTTTTCAACCCGGTGCCCTTTTCGACCGGTGCCCTTTTCGACCGGTGCCCTTTTCGACCGGTGCGCTTTTCGACCGGTGCCCTTTTCGACTGGTGCCCTTTTCGACCGGTGCGCTTTTTGACCGGTGCGCTTTTCACCGCTGCGCTTTTCACCCAGTGCGCTTTCCGACCGATGCGCTTTTAAACCGGTGCCCTTGTCGACTGGTGCGCTTTTCGACCAGTACGCTTTTCGACCGGTGCGCTTTTCGACCGGTGCCCTTTCCAACGGGTGCCCTTTTAGACAGGTGCCCTTCTCGACCGGTGCCCTTTTCGACCGGTGCCCTTTTCGACCGGTGCCCTTTTCGACCGGGGCCCTTTTCGACCGGTGCCCTTTTCGACCGGGGCCCTTTTCGACCGGTGCCTTTTTCGACCGGTGCCCTTTTCGCCCGGTGCCCTTTACAACCGGTGCCCTTTTCGACCGGTGCCCTTTTTGACCGGTGCCCTTTTCGACCGGTTCGCTTTTCGACGGGTGCGCTTTTCGACCGGTGCGCTTTTCGACCGGTGCCCTTTTCGACCAGTGCCCTTTTCGACCGGTTCGCTTTTCGACGGGTGCGCTTTTCGACCAGTGTGCTTTTCGACCGGTGCCCTTTTCGACCGGTGCCCTTTTCGACCTGTGCCATTTTCGACCAGGGCCCTTTTCGACCGGTGCCCTTTTTGACCGGGGCCCTTTTCGACCGGTGCCCTTTTCGGCCAATGCCCTTTTAGACCGGTGCCCTTTTCGATCGGTCCCCTTATCGACCGGTGCCCTTATCCACCGCTGCTCTTTTCGGACGGTTGCGCTTTTTAACCGGTGCCCTTTTCGACCTGTGCGCATTTTGACCGGTGCCCATTTCGACCGGTGCCCTTTTCGACCGGTGCCCTTTTCGACCGGTGCCCTTTTCGACCGGTGCCCTTATCGACCGCTGCGCTTATCGACCGGTGCGCTTTTCGACCGGAGCACTTTTCGACTGGTGCGGTTTTCGACCGGTGCGCTGGTGCGCTTTTCGACCGGTGCCTTTTTCGACCAATGCACTTTTCGACCAGTGCGCTTTTCGACCGGTGCGCTTTTGGACCGTTGCCCTTTTCGACCGTTGCCCTTTGGACCGGTGCCCTTTTCGACCGGTGCCCTTATCCACCGCTGCGCTTTTCGACCGGTGCGCTTTTTGACCCGTGCGCTTTTGGACCAGTGCCCTTTTGGACCGGTGCCCTTTTCGACCGGTGCCCTTGTCGACCGGTGCCCTTATCGACCGGTGCACTTTTCGACTGGTGCGCTTTATGACCGGTGCGCTTTATGACCGGTGCGCTTTTGGATCGGTGCCCTTTTGGACCGGTGCCCTTTTGGACCGGTGCCCCTTTCGACCGGTGCCCTTTTCGACCGGTGCCCTTTTCGACCGATGCCCTTTTAGACCGGTGCCCTTGTCGATCGGTCCCCTTATCGACCGGTGCCCTTATCCACCGCTGCGCTTTTCGACCGGTGCGCTTTTTAACCGGTGCGCTTTTGGACCGGTGCCCTTTTCGACCGGTGCCCCTTTCGACCGGTGCCCTTTTCGACCGGTGCCCTTTTCGACCTGTGCGCATTTCGACCGGTGCCCATTTCGACCGGTGCTCTTTTCAACCGGTGCCCTTTTCGACCGGTGCCCTTTTCGACCGGTGCCCTTTTCGACCGGTGCGCTTTTCGACCGGTGCCCTTTTCGACTGGTGCCCTTTTCGACCGGTGCGCTTTTTGACCGGTGCGCTTTTCACCCGCTGCGCTTTTCACCCAGTGCGCTTTCCGACCGATGCGCTTTTAAACCGGTGCCCTTGTCGACTGGTGCGCTTTTCGACCAGTACGCTTTTCGACCGGTGCGCTTTTCGACCGGTGCCCTTTCCAACGGGTGCCCTTTTAGACAGGTGCCCTTCTCGACCGGTGCCCTTTTCGACCGGTGCCCTTTTCGACCGGTGCCCTTTTCGACCGGGGCCCTTTTCGACCGGTGCCCTTTTCGACCGGGGCCCTTTTCGACCGGTGCCTTTTTCGACCGGTGCCCTTTTCGCCCGGTGCCCTTTACAACCGGTGCCCTTTTCGACCGGTGCCCTTTTTGACCGGTGCCCTTTTCGACCGGTTCGCTTTTCGACGGGTGCGCTTTTCGACCGGTGCGCTTTTCGACCGGTGCCCTTTTCGACCAGTGCCCTTTTCGACCGGTTCGCTTTTCGACGGGTGCGCTTTTCGACCAGTGTGCTTTTCGACCGGTGCCCTTTTCGACCGGTGCCCTTTTCGACCTGTGCCATTTTCGACCAGGGCCCTTTTCGACCGGTGCCCTTTTTGACCGGGGCCCTTTTCGACCGGTGCCCTTTTCGGCCAATGCCCTTTTAGACCGGTGCCCTTTTCGATCGGTCCCCTTATCGACCGGTGCCCTTATCCACCGCTGCTCTTTTCGGACGGTTGCGCTTTTTAACCGGTGCCCTTTTCGACCTGTGCGCATTTTGACCGGTGCCCATTTCGACCGGTGCCCTTTTCGACCGGTGCCCTTTTCGACCGGTGCCCTTTTCGACCGGTGCCCTTTTCGACCGGTGCGCTTTTCGACCGGTGCCCTTTTCGACCGGTGCCCTTTTCGACCGGTGCGCTTTTTGACCGGTGCGCTTTTGGACCGCTGCGCTTTTCGCCCGGTGCGCTTTCCGACCGATGCGCTTTTAAACCGGTGCCCTTGTCGACTGGTGCGCTTTTCGACCAGTACGCTTTTCGACCGGTGCGCTTTTCGACCGGTGCCCTTTCCAACGGGTGCCCTTTTAGACAGGTGCCCTTCTCGACCGGTGCCCTTTTCGACCGGTGCCCTTTTCGACCGGTGCCCTTTTCGACCGGGGCCCTTTTCGACCGGTGCCCTTTTCGACCGGGGCCCTTTTCGACCGGTGCCCTTTTCGACCGGTGCCCTTTTCGCCCGGTGCCCTTTACAACCGGTGCCCTTTTCGACCGGTGCCCTTTTCGACCGGTGCCCTTTTCGACTGGTTTGCTTTTCGACGGGTGCGCTTTTCGACAGGTGCGCTTTTCGACCAGTGCCCTTTTCGACCGGTTCGCTTTTCGACGGGTGCGCTTTTCGATCAGTGCGCTTTTCGACCGGTGCCCTTTTCGACCGGTGCCCTTTTCGACCTGTGCCATTTTCGACCAGGGCCCTTTTCGACCGGTGCCCTTTTTGACCGGTGCCCTTTTCGACCGGTGCCCTTTTCGACCGATGCCCTTTTAGACCGGTGCCCTTGTCGATCGGTCCCCTTATCGACCGGTGCCCTTATCCACCGCTGCGCTTTTCGGACGGTTGCGCTTTTTAACCGGTGCGCTTTTGGACCGGTGCCCTTTTCGACCGGTGCCCCTTTCGACCGGTGCCCTTTTCGACCGATGCCCTTTTCGACATGTGCGCATTTCGACCGGTGCCCATTTCGACCGGTGCCCTTTTCGACCGGTGCCCTTTTTGACCGGTGCCCTTAACGACCGGTGCGCTTTTCGACCGGTGCCCTTTTCGACCGGTGCCCTTTTCGACCGGTGCGCTTTTCAACCGGTGCCCTTTTCGACCGGTGCCCTTTTCGACCGGTGCCCTTTTCGACCGGTGCGCTTTTCGACCGGTGCGCTTTTCGACCGGTGCCCTTTTTGACCGTATTGCTTTTCGACTGGTGCGCTTTTCGACCAATGCCCTTTTCGACCGGTGCAGTTTTCAACCGGTGCGGTTTTCGACTGCTGCGCTTTTCGACCGGTGTGCTTTTCGCCCGGTGCGCTTTTCGACCTGTGCGCTTTTAGACCTGTGCGCTTTTCGACTGGTGCGCTTTTCGACCGGTGCGCTTTTCGACCGGTGCGCTTTTCGACCGGTGCGCTTTTCGACCGGTGCCCTTTTCGGCCGGTGCACTTTCCAACGGGTGCCCTTTTCGACAGGTGCCCTTCTCGACCGGAGCCCTTTTCGACCGGGGCCCTTTTCGACCGGTGCCCTTTTTGACCAGTGCACTTTTCGACCGGTGCCCTTTTTGACCGGTGCCCTTTTCGACCGGGGCCCTTTTCGACTAGTGCCCTTTTTGACCTGTGCGCTTTTCGACCAGTGCCCTTTTCGACCGGTGCACTTTTCGACCGGTGCAAAAAATGCTGGAATTGTATGTGTTCCTTTTTCGAGTACTTAAGCATTTTTCTAGGAGACCTCAACTTGGTTATGTTGCTATTGAGCGTGCTCAAACATCTTACTTTTTGCATGCATGGTTAGTGAATGGGCTCAAGATCATGCTGGCTTGTGCTCGGATTCAAAACCCAGGTGTGTGGGAAGTTTTTGTATCTCAAGCGTTGTTGCATGTCCAAGTTCTTGAGTGGTACCACACCAAACAACAACCTGTTTTTTCTCCAAGGTTCTTTGTTTATTAGAACTCATTCCTTTTGCATACATGGCTAGTGTATGGCCTAAAGACCATCATGGCTTGTGCCCAGATCCAAAATCCTAGTGGTTGGGAATTTAGAGTATGTCAACCATTGTCCCATGTCTAAACACTTGAGCGTTTCCCAACAAAACCTCAAATTTCCATTTTGTTTTTCAGATACTGAGCAATTTCTAAGCCCTTTCTTTGCATGATCAGTTAGTGCATGGGCTCAAGATAATCCTGGCTTGTGGTCAGATCCAGAACTTAAGAGTGCAAAAAATTCTGGTATCGTATGTGTTCCTTTTTCCAGTACTTGAACATTTTCCTGCGAGACTTCAACTTGGTTATGTTGCTATTGAGCGTGCTCAAACATCTTACTTTTTGCATGCATGGTTATTGAATGGGCTCAAGATCATTCTGGCTTGTGCTCGGATTCTAAACCCAGGTGTGTGGGAAGTTTTGGTATCTCAAGCGTTGTCGCATGTCCAAGTTCTTGAGTGGTACCACACCAAACAACAACCTGTTTTTTCTCCAAGGTTCTTTGTTTATTAGAACTCATTCCTTTTGCATACATGGCTAGTGTATGGCCTAAAGACCATCATGGCTTGTGCCCAGATCCAAAATCCTAGTGGTTGGGAATTTAGAGTATGTCAACCATTGTCCCATGTCTAAACACTTGAGCGTTTCCCAACAAAACCTCAAATTTCCATTTTGTTTTTCAGATACTGAGCAATTTCTAAGCCCTTTCTTTGCATGATCAGTTAGTGCATGGGCTCAAGATAATCCTGGCTTGTGGTCAGATCCAGAACTTAAGAGTGCAAAAAATTCTGGTATCGTATGTGTTCCTTTTTCCAGTACTTGAACATTTTCCTGCGAGACTTCAACTTGGTTATGTTGCTATTGAGCGTGCTCAAACATCTTACTTTTTGCATGCATGGTTAGTGAATGGGCTCAAGATCATGCTGGCTTGTGCTCGGATTCAAAACCCAGGTGTGTGGGAAGTTTTGGTATCTCAAGCGTTGTCGCATGTCCAAGTTCTTGAGTGGTACCACACCAAACAACAACCTGTTTTTTCTCCAAGGTTCTTTGTTTATTAGAACTCATTCCTTTTGCATACATGGCTAGTGTATGGCCTAAAGACCATCATGGCTTGTGCCCAGATCCAAAATCCTAGTGGTTGGGAATTTAGAGTATGTCAACCATTGTCCCATGTCTAAACACTTGAGCGTTTCCCAACAAAACCTCAAATTTCCATTTTGTTTTTCAGATACTGAGCAATTTCTAAGCCCTTTCTTTGCATGATCAGTTAGTGCATGGGCTCAAGATAATCCTGGCTTGTGGTCAGATCCAGAACTTAAGAGTGCAAAAAATTCTGGTATCGTATGTGTTCCTTTTTCCAGTACTTGAACATTTTCCTGCGAGACTTCAACTTGGTTATGTTGCTATTGAGCGTGCTCAAACATCTTACTTTTTGCATGCATGGTTATTGAATGGGCTCAAGATCATTCTGGCTTGTGCTCGGATTCTAAACCCAGGTGTGTGGGAAGTTTTGGTATCTCAAGCGTTGTCGCATGTCCAAGTTCTTGAGTGGTACCACACCAAACAACAACCTGTTTTTTCTCCAAGGTTCTTTGTTTATTAGAACTCATTCCTTTTGCATACATGGCTAGTGTATGGCCTAAAGACCATCATGGCTTGTGCCCAGATCCAAAATCCTAGTGGTTGGGAATTTAGAGTATGTCAACCATTGTCCCATGTCTAAACAGTTGAGCGTTTCCCAACAAAACCTCAACTTTCCATTTTGTTTTTCAGATACTGAGCAATTTCTAAGCCCTTTCTTTGCATGATCAGTTAGTGCATGGGCTCAAGATAATCCTGGCTTGTGGTCAGATCCAGAACTTAAGAGTGCAAAAAATTCTGGTATCGTATGTGTTCCTTTTTCCAGTACTTAAGCATTTTTCTAGGAGACCTCAACTTGGTTATGTTGCTATTGAGCGTGCTCAAACATCTTACTTTTTGCATGCATGGTTAGTGAATGGGCTCAAGATCATGCTGGCTTGTGCTCGGATTCAAAACCCAGGTGTGTGGGAAGTTTTTGTATCTCAAGCGTTGTCGCATGTCCAAGTTCTTGAGTGGTACCACACCAAACAACAACCTGTTTTTTCTCCAAGGTTCTTTGTTTATTAGAACTCATTCCTTTTGCATACATGGCTAGTGTATGGCCTAAAGACCATCATGGCTTGTGCCCAGATCCAAAATCCTAGTGGTTGGGAATTTAGAGTATGTCAACCATTGTCCCATGTCTAAACACTTGAGCGTTTCCCAACAAAACCTCAAATTTCCATTTTGTTTTTCAGATACTGAGCAATTTCTAAGCCCTTTCTTTGCATGATCAGTTAGTGCATGGGCTCAAGATAATCCTGGCTTGTGGTCAGATCCAGAACTTAAGAGTGCAAAAAATTCTGGTATCGTATGTGTTCCTTTTTCCAGTACTTGAACATTTTCCTGCGAGACTTCAACTTGGTTATGTTGCTATTGAGCGTGCTCAAACATCTTACTTTTTGCATGCATGGTTATTGAATGGGCTCAAGATCATTCTGGCTTGTGCTCGGATTCTAAACCCAGGTGTGTGGGAAGTTTTGGTATCTCAAGCGTTGTCGCATGTCCAAGTTCTTGAGTGGTACCACACCAAACAACAACCTGTTTTTTCTCCAAGGTTCTTTGTTTATTAGAACTCATTCCTTTTGCATACATGGCTAGTGTATGGCCTAAAGACCATCATGGCTTGTGCCCAGATCCAAAATCCTAGTGGTTGGGAATTTAGAGTATGTCAACCATTGTCCCATGTCTAAACACTTGAGCGTTTCCCAACAAAACCTCAAATTTCCATTTTGTTTTTCAGATACTGAGCAATTTCTAAGCCCTTTCTTTGCATGATCAGTTAGTGCATGGGCTCAAGATAATCCTGGCTTGTGGTCAGATCCAGAACTTAAGAGTGCAAAACATTCTGGTATCCTATGTGTTCCTTTTTCCAGTACTTAAGCATTTTTCTAGGAGACCTCAACTTGGTTATGTTGCTATTGAGCGTGCTCAAACATCTTACTTTTTGCATGCATGGTTAGTGAATGGGCTCAAGATCATGCTGGCTTGTGCTCGGATTCAAAACCCAGGTGTGTGGGAAGTTTTTGTATCCCAAGCGTTGTCGCATGTCCAAGTTCTTGAGTGGTACCACACCAAACAACAACCTGTTTTTTCTCCAAGGTTCTTTGTTTATTAGAACTCATTCCTTTTGCATACATGGCTAGTGTATGGCCTAAAGACCATCATGGCTTGTGCCCAGATCCAAAATCCTAGTGGTTGGGAATTTAGAGTGTGTCAACCATTGTCCCATGTCTAAACACTTGAGCGTTTCCCAACAAAACCTCAAATTTCCAAAAAAAAATTCAGATACTGAGCAATTTCTAAGCCCTTTCTTTGCATGATCAGTTAGTGCATGGGCTCAAGATAATCCTGGCTTGTGATCAGATCCAGAACTTAAGAGTGCAAAACATTCTGGTATCGTATGTGTTCCTTTTTCCAGTACTTGAGCATTTTTCTAGGAGACCTCAACTTGGTTATGTTGCTATTGAGCGTGCTCAAACATCTTACTTTTTGCATGCATGGTTAGTGAATGGGCTCAAGATCATGCTGGCTTGTGCTCGGATTCAAAACCCAGGTGTGTGGGAAGTTTTGGTATCTCAAGCGTTGTCGCATGTCCAAGTTCTTGAGTGGTACCACACCAAACAACAACCTGTTTTTTCTCCAAGGGTCTTTGTTTATTAGAACTCATTCCTTTTGCATACATGGCTAGTGTATGGCCTAAAGACCATCATGGCTTGTGCCCAGATCCAAAATCCTAGTGGTTGGGAATTTAGAGTATGTCAACCATTGTCCCATGTCTAAACAGTTGAGCGTTTCCCAACAAAACCTCAACTTTCCATTTTGTTTTTCAGATACTGAGCAATTTCTAAGCCCTTTCTTTGCATGATCAGTTAGTGCATGGGCTCAAGATAATCCTGGCTTGTGGTCAGATCCAGAACTTAAGAGTGCAAAAAATTCTGGTATCGTATGTGTTCCTTTTTCCAGTACTTGAGCATTTTCCTACGAGACTTCAACTTGGTTATGTTGCTATTGAGCGTGCTCAAACATCTTACTTTTTGCATGCATGGTTATTGAATGGGCTCAAGATCATGCTGGCTTGTGCTCGGATTCTAAACCCAGGTGTGTGGGAAGTTTTGGTATCTCAAGCGTTGTCGCATGTCCAAGTTCTTGAGTGGTACCACACCAAACAACAACCTGTTTTTTCTCCAAGGTTCTTTGTTTATTAGAACTCATTCCTTTTGCATACATGGCTAGTGTATGGCCTAAAGACCATCATGGCTTGTGCCCAGATCCAAAATCCTAGTGGTTGGGAATTTAGAGTATGTCAACCATTGTCCCATGTCTAAACACTTGAGCGTTTCCCAACAAAACCTCAAATTTCCATTTTGTTTTTCAGATACTGAGCAATTTCTAAGCCCTTTCTTTGCATGATTAGTTAGTGCATGGGCTCAAGATAATCCTGGCTTGTGGTCAGATCCAGAACTTAAGAGTGCAAAAAAATTCTGGTATCGTATGTGTTCCTTTTCCAGTACTTGAACATTTCCTGCGAGACTTCAACTTGGTTATGTTGCTATTGAGCGTGCTCAAACATCTTACTTTTTGCATGCATGGTTATTGAATGGGCTGAAGATCATTCTGGTTTGTGCTCGGATTCTAAAACCCAGGTGTGTGGAAGTTTTGGTATCTCAAGCGTTGTCGCATGTCCAAGTTCTTGAGTGGTACCACACCAAACAACAACCTGTTTTTTCTCCAAGGTTCTTTGTTTATTAGAACTCATTCCTTTTGCATACATGGCTAGTGTATGGCCTAAAGACCATCATGGCTTTGCCCAGATCCAAAATCCTAGTGGTTGGGGAATTTAGAGTATGTCAACCATTGTCCCATGTCTAAACACTTGAGCGTTTCCCAACAAAACCTCAACTTTCCATTTTGTTTTTCAGATACTGAGCAATTTCTAAGCCCTTTCTTTGCATGATCAGTTGCATGGGCCTCAGATAATCCTGGCTTTGTGGTCAGATCCAGAACTTAAGAGTGCAAAAAATTCTGGTATCGTATGTGTTCCTTTTTCCAGTACTTGAGCATTTTCCTACGAGACTCAACTTGGTTATGTTGCTATTGAGCGTGCTCAAACATCTTACTTTTTGCATGCATGGTTATTGAATGGGGCTCAAGATCATGCTGGCTTGTGCTCGGATTCTAAACCCAGGTGTGTGGGAAGTTTTGGTATCTCAAGCGTTGTCGCATGTCCAAGTTCTTGAGTGGTACCACACCAAACAACAACCTGTTTTTTCTCCAAGGTCTTTGTTTATTAGAAACTCATTCCTTTTGCATACATGGCTAGGTATGGCCTAAAGACATCATGGCTTGTGCCCAGATCCAAAATCCTAGTGGTTGGGAATTTAGAGTATGTCAACCATTGTCCCATGTCTAAACACTTGAGCGTTTCCCAACAAAACCTCAAATTTCCATTTTGTTTTTCAGATACTGAGCAATTTCTAAGCCCTTTCTTTGCATGATTAGTTAGTGCATGGCTCAAGATAATCCTGGCTTGTGGTCCAGATCCAGAACTTAAGAGTGCAAAAAATTCTGGTATCGTATGTGTTCCTTTTTCCCAGTACTTGAACATTTTCCTGCGAGACTTCAACTTGTTATGTTGCTATTGAGGCGTGCTCAAACATCTTTACTTTTTGCATGCATGGTTATTGAATGGGCTCAAGATCATGCTGGCTTGTGCTCGGATTCAAAACCCAGGTGTGTGGGAAGTTTTGGTATCTCAAGCGTTGTCGCATGTCCAAGTTCTTGAGTGGTACCACACCCAAACAACAACCTGTTTTTTCTCCAAGGTTCTTTGTTTCATTAAGAACTCATTCCTTTTGCATACATAGCTAGTGTATGGCCTCAAACCATCGTGGCTTGTGCCCAGATCCAAAATCCTAGTGGTTGGGAATTTAGAGTATGTCAACTATTGTCCCATGTCTAAACACTTGAGCGTTTCCGAACAAAACTTCAACTTTCCATTTTGTTTTTCAGATACTGAGCAATTTCTAAGCCCTTCTTTTGCATGATCAAGTAGTGCATGGGCTCAAGATAATCCTGGCTGTGGTCAGATCCAAATCCTAAGAGTGCAAAAAAATATGGTATCGTATTTGTTCCTTTTTCCTGTATTTGAGCACCACATAGGGGGGCCTGGTGGAGGTCAGGGGTGGTGGGGTTGGGGGTGGTGAAGGTGGGGGCGGGAACAGTGGTTTCGACGAGGGGACCGAGGCTGCTGCCCCGGAGCAGCAGCAGCAGCAGTGCCGCAGAAGCAGGAGTCACAGCTGCAGCATCAGCAGTACGTGGCCGCCTCCCGCCGCGGGTGGCCCGTGCCTCTGGTGGTGGTGGCCGCGGTGGCCGGCCCTCGCAGCTCGGCATCGGGCGGCGCAACTCTAGCGCTGGGGGCTGCCAGTACCAGCTCCAGACTGGCCTCTTCCACGGCACTGTGTTGTGGTCGTCCGCACCCTACCACCTGCTGCTTCCGCCGCCTCGACGACCTCTTCCGCCGCCGCTTCGGCTCGGCGCCGGACCTCCCTGACTGGTTTAGTCTTGTGCGCCGTGGTTTGTCTGTTTTTGAGTTAGACATGGATCAGATTTGTTCTGCTTAGCATTCCCTGTATACTGATGCCTCTAGTGTGACCGGACCTTATGACCCTGTGTTGCCTGGATTAGGTGTGCCACTTGTGTGTAGTCTACACTTCCCCGCTATGTTAGGCGTAGGACCTTCTGCTTTGTTTAGTCTAGGCTCCACACTCTCCCCTCTGCTGGCAGCAGCTTCCGCTTCGCTCTCCTTCACGCTTGACTCTGGCGCGTCTGCCTCCTTCTTCCCGTGACCACACTGAGCTTATACCGCTTGCCGCCCCTACTGCCGTCGCGTTTGCTGACCCCGCTTCGGCCCTGTAGTTGCTCGTAGTTTCACTACCCTTCCCTATCCAGCGGTTCCTCAGGCTCCCTTATGGGCCTGCACATCCCCTCATTCTCCACGAGCCTAGTTGGTGTCGGCTGTCTTCAAGACCTCGGCGTCACCACTATGTTCCCTGGACACGAGTGGTACGTGGTCTGTACCGACGCCACTACAGGTACCCCCCTCACCACGTTCCCCCGAGACCTTCGGTCCGGCCTGTTTACCCTCGACACAGAGTCCCCTTGGTGAGGGCGTCCCCCAAGGTGCCTGCGTCTATTCAGGTTACTGCAGCCTGCTCGTTTCGGTCGCTCACTCACCCGTCGCTTTTGTGGCACCACCGTCTAGGTCACCCCACACTCCCTCATCTACGTCACATGTCCTAGCACAGTCTTGTCCTAGGTCTCCCTGCATCGCTCCCAGCCCTCCCTCCCTCGCCTGCGCCACCGAGCATGCCTTACGTCAAGGCCAGCTGCGCCATGCTCCTCACTCCTCCTCGCTTCGCCCTACCACGACGCCATTACAGACCCTGCACCTGGACGTCTGGGGCCCAGCCCCCGTCCCCGGGCCACGTCGAGAGTGCTATTTTCTAGTGCTTGTCGACAACTACATGCGCTACACCACGGTGTTTCCTCTGGAGAGGAAGGCCGACATGCCTGGCGTTCTTATCCCGTGGATCGTAGCTGCGCACGTCCACCGCGGTCTCCCCCGTGCTATGTCTCCTCTCCGACCCTGGTGGCGAGCTTGCCTCTCGTCGGCTTGGCCAGTTCTGTCGTACGGAGGCATCACCCAGTCGTACACCCTGCCGGACTCCCCGCAGCAGAATGGGGTCGTTGAGTAACGCATCGGTTTGGTCATGGAAGTGGCTCGTACCTCCATGAACCATGTCAGTGCACCCAATTTTCTGTGGCCGCTCGCTATTCCCTACGCCGCTCACCAGCATATCCTGTGGCCGCACTCTGTGCGGCCGCAGGTTTCGCCAACCCTCTTCTGGACCGGGTTCCCTCGTGACGTGTCTGCCTTCCACGTCTGGGGCTGCCTTGCTCACGTTTGTGCCTCTGGCATGGACAAGCTCACTGCCCGCACAGTCCCCTGTGTCTTCCTTGGCTTCCACCTTGACTCATCCGACTCGCACTTTTACCATCCGTCGTCCCACCGCTTCTTTCACTCGCGTGACGTCACCTTTGACGAGTCTGTCTCCTTCTACCACCGCTTTCCTCACCGAGGTCTCTTGGTTTCCTCGCCCCTGTTTCTAGTTCCCGCTCCCCTCATAGCCCCTGCTCCTCTCCCCCCCCCCTCCTTCCCTGTCTGGTGTGTCACACATCACTCCCTCCCGTCGGTTGTCCCGCTCGATGAGTCGTCTGACTCTGGTGCCCCGCGGCTCCATTCATGCCGCCGGTCTTTGCCCCAGTGTCTCCTCCACCGCCGTCACCACTGCAGCAGCTACTGCAGTCGCCGCCGCCGCAACCGCAGTCACCGCTGTCGCAGCAGCAATCGCCACAGGGGTCCACGGGTCCTGGGGTGGCACCGGTGCTGGAGAGGGTTCCAATTTTGGGGATGCTGGCGTGGAGCTTCTCGGAGGTAGCTGTGGTGCAGCTGGAGCTTCTGGTGTCGGCGTGGAGCCGCAGCAGCAGCAATCGCCACTGGTGTCAGCCCTTCACCTCCTCAGACTTCCTTCCCCCAACCCCCCGCCTGAGCCTCGTTTGCCGCTGCCTCCCCTGCTTGTCTACGGCTCTGTGTTTCCTCCGCCGGACTCGTCTCCGGCACGTTTTCCTCCTTGTTCCCCTCCTATGTCTCCTCCTCTGACTCCTGACCCGACGCCTCTGTCTCACGTCTGGTCTCGCCGTCCCTCTCGTGCTCGTCCTGTCTCTCCTGTTCCCCACTCTCACCCTATGTTGCTTTGTTCTCATGCGTCTCGTCCTCCCCTCCTCCCGTCGCCTCCTCCGTCGTCGCTTGTTGTCGCACCGCCTCCTTTCCCTGACTTCCTTCGTGCTGCTAGTCCTCTTGTTCTTCGGGTCCTGGCCTCACTCGTTACTGACCCGTCTGAACCTGTCTCCAGTCTTGACGCGCTTGGCACTACCGTCGTTGACTTTGCCTCTACCAGCCGCCTTGACTACGCCACAACACTTCTCTCTGACCCTGCCTGTCCTCCGTCCATCGGGGGCGCACCTGCCCTTGGCAGTGACGTCCTAGAGGACAGGCAGTACGAGCTGGCTTTCTTGTCCGAGGCTGTGACTCATCTCTGCTCCATGCTGCTAGTCCCTGAGGGTGACCCAGACGCCCTCGACATCACGACCCCTCGCACCTACGCTGAGGCGACCTCGGGATCCTGGGCCTCTCAGTGGATAGATGAGATGGAACAGGAGATGGCATCTTGGAGATCCACCAGCACCTACGTCGACGCAGTTCCCCCACCTGGGGTGAACGTAGTCGATGGCCGGTGGCTCTTCAAGGTGAAGCGCCCTCCTGGAGAGCCGCCTGTGTTCAAGGCCCGCTACGTGGCTAGAGGCTTCAGTCAGCGCGAGGGTGTTGACTTCTTTCAAACCTTCGCCCCGACTCTAAAGATGACCACTCTTTGGGCGTTGCTACATGTAGCAGCACAGTGTGATTACGAGCTGCACTCTCTCGACTTTTCCACAGCGTTTCTTCAGGGCAGTCTACACGAGCTGGCCTACCTACGTCGCCCGCCAGGCTTCACTGGCTCGTTCGCCCGTGGGACCGAGTGGCTGCTTCGACGCCCGGTTTACAGCCTTTGGCAGGCGCCCCATGAGTGGCACGACACGCTGCGTGCTACCCTAGCTGATCTGCAGTTCTTCCCGTCGTCTGCAGACCCCTCGCTCTTTGTTCGTTCTGGCCAGCCCCCGTTCTAAATCCTTGTCTATGTAGACGACCTGGTCTTTGCTGCTGCAGACAAAGACGCACTGGCCTCCGTAAAGGCTGAGCTGCTGAGGAGACACACCTGCACTGACCTCGGAGAACTGCGCAACTACCTTGGCCTACAGATCTCCAGGGACAGAGGAGCGCGCACCATCACTCTTACACAGTCACACTTGGTGCGCCAGGTCCTTCAGAGGTTCAGCCTCTAGTTCTCTTCTGCACAGCCCACGACTCTGCCAGTAGATCACGGGCTCTCGGCTCCAGTCCCTGAGGAGTCTGTAGAGCCTAGTGGTCCTTACGCAGAGCTGGTTGGTTGCCTCATGTACCTGATGACTTGCACTCGTCCAGGTCTCACATACCCTCTCAGCATCATGGATCGCTTTGTGGCCACAAGCAGACACCGACCACAGCACTGGTCAGCCGCTAAGAGGGTTTTGCGTTACCTAGCAAGTACATCGAGCATGGGGCTAGTGCTAGGAGGACGCAGGCCAGTGGGACACACAGACGCTTACAGGACACACAGACGCTGAGACGCTCAGGTCCTCCCAGGGCTACTGCTTTAGCCTTGGTGCAGGGGCCATCTCGTGGAGGTCCACCCGCTTGTCGTCTGTTGCACAATCTAGCTTTGAGGCTGAGATCTATGTTGGTGCCATGGCGGCACAGGAGCTCTGTTGGCTGACCTTCTTGCTCACAAACTTAGGTGAGCGGCCTAGCTCTGCCCCGGTTCTGTACGCTGACAACAGGGCCATGATCCTCCTGTGTCAGGAGCCCTCGACTTGAGGGCAGAGCGAAGCACATCCAGCTGCGGTACTTCCTCCTGCGCGAGCAACAGCAGTGCCGTCAGGCTCGTGTAGTTCACTTGGCCTCCAGTGCCAACACAATTGATATCTTTACGAAGGCACTTGCGCCTAGAGATCATCAGCGGCACTATGTACAGCTAGGTCTAGTTTCTGTAGATTCACACTTGTTGGGGCCTTGATTGTGTACTACTCTTATTATGTTTTCCTGACTGGCCTTATGGCCTCTACTCCAATGGCAGGACTAGTAGTGCCGACCTGGTTTGCTCTTGTCTTGTTTGTACTCTCCTATCTGGTCTTCAGACCCTTGCCTCAGAGGTTGGACTAGTAGTGCCACCCTGAGTTGCGTGTCTCTTGCCCGGCACTACCCCTTGTCTAGCCTAGGGGGTGTGTCAAGCATATATGCAATATATTAATATAGGCTAGTTAGGTGTATGCCTTTAGAGAGTACAACCCACTAGGTAAAAGTACTCTGTACTATTCTTTCTAATCATCTTGCTGCTCTGAGGTACAACACCCTTCTTGTATCTCTCTCTCTCTCTTGTCGATTTCTCCCTGTTTTCTCGTGCTCAACTTCTCGCTACCTAGCTAAACCCTACTTCCCTACTTCAACATAGTTTCAGAGCAGGCTGATCCTGCTGAGCCTTCTCCTCACGCTTCCGCCGCATACTCTCCCCCTCCTCTCACTTTCGCGCCGCCATGGCGTCCTGGTCGGGCTGCAATGGCGGCCTAGATATGCTGCCGTGGCGGCCTCGACGCGCTGCCGTGGCGTTGACGCGCTGCCATGGCGGCTTCGTCGTGCTGCCGTGGCGGCTTCGACGCGCCAGTGCACGGACGGAAGCGGCCAGCTCGCTGATCTAGCGCCGGCCAGCACGCCCGCACGCAGCCAGTGCGCTAGCCAAGGCGGCTTGCTCCCTGGCTCCGCTGCAGAAGACCCGCCCCCTCCCCTGCGTCCCCCCCTCCTCCCCGCCGCAGCTGACGGCTGACTCGCGCCGTCCTTCCCTACCGTCGCGGAGTCGTGCCACTCCGCCGCCGCCGCCGCCGTCGTCGAAGCCGCCGCCGCCGGCGCAGGTGCCGCTAGCTCCACCGCCGCCTGCTGCTGCCTCGCCGCCATCTACCGCCGCCGCCGCCGCCGCTGTCGTTGCTGCCGCCGCCGCCGCAACTGCCCTCGCTGCCGACGTCGCCGCTTCGCACGCCGAGGGGTCGACCGCGCTGAAGAAGCCGCCGCTGCTGCTGGGTATGGGGGTGCTAGGCTTAGGGGGTATTGGGCTTAGAGGTGCTGTGTGTGTGGTGTGTTTTGACCTTAGTTACCACTAAAACCAGTGGACAGACTAGTAGTACTGCCCTGGTCTCTTCTCTGCGTATCTCCTACCAAGCCTAGAGGGTGTGTCAACATATATCTAGGTAGATGTACTACAGAATGCTGGTTCCTTGTGTAGAGGTTACAACACCCTTCTTGTTGTCAAACATAGCTTATGCAGTTACTGTACCCTCGACTCTGTCACTTCCTGGTGCTTCTTCCGCGACTCTACCACGTTGACAGCGCTCCCTGTCCCTGCCGCTGTCTCTCTTGCTGACCCCTCCTCCGGCCCTGTAGTTGCCTGCGATTCCACCACCCTCCCCTGCCCGTCGATTCCTCGCTCACAGATCTGCACATCCCCTCGTTCTCGAGGAACCTAGTTGGTGTCGGCTGCCTTCAGGACCTTGGCGTCACCACTACGTTCCGAGCGGTACGTTGTTTGTACCGAGGCCGCCACTGGTGCCCCCTGTCCACGTTCCCACGGGACCCGGTGTCCGGTCTTTTCACACTGGACACGGTGACCCCCCTGGCTGGGACCCCCCCTCATGTGGCTGTGTCTCCTCAGGCTGCTGCTGCCTGCTCCTGTCGGTCTCTCACCCATCCGACCCTTGTCTGGCAACACCGCCTAGGTCACCCTGTGCTCCCGCGTCTGCGTCACATGTCACAGCAAGGTCTCGTCCTAGGCCTCCCCCGGTCGTTCCCTGAGTTTCCCTCCTCCCCAACCCCACGTTGCACGCCCTGCGTCGAGAACCGGCTCCGCCGTGCCCCTCACTCCTCCTCGTTTCCCCCTACCACAGCACCGCTACAGACTCTGCACATGGACGTCTGGGGCCTTGCCCCTGTCCATGGGCCGTGTCGAGAGCGCTACTTTCTAGTGCTTGTCGACGACTACACATGCTACACCACTGTGTTCGCCCTGGAGCGGAAGGCCGACGTGCCTAACGTTCTTATCCCGTGGCTTGTCGCTGCGCGTGTCCACCGCGGTCTCCCTGTCTTGCGCCTCCACTCTGACCGTGGTGGCGAGTTTGCCTCTGGTGTCCTTGGTCTTTTCTGTCGTGCGGAGGGCATCACCCAAACGTTCACCTTGCCGGACTCCCTGTAGCAGAATGGGGTCGCTGAGCAACGCATCGGTTTGGTCATGGAGGTGGCTCGCACCTCCATGATCCATGCTGGTGCACCCCATTTTCTATGGCCATTCGCCGTTCGCTACGCCGCACACCAGCTTAACCTGTGGCTGCACCCCCAGCAGCCTCAGGTTTCGCCTACTCTTCTTTGGTCTGGGTCACCTGGTGACGCGTCTGCATTCCACGTCTAGGGCTGCCTTGCTCATGTTCGTGCCTCTGGCACGGACAAGCTCACTGCCCGCACCCTTCCCTATGTCTTCCTTGGCTTCCCCCTTGACGCGTCTGACTGGCACTTCTACCATCCGCAGTCTCACCAGTTCTTTCACTCCCGCGACGTCACCTTTGACGAGTCCGTCTCCTTCTTCCGCCGCTTCCCCCACCACGGTCCCCCGGTTACCCCCCCCCTGTTCCTGGTCCCCCCTTCCCCGGTCGTCGCCGCCCCTCCTCCTCCCCTCCCCGTCCTGCCCCCTCTGGTGTGTCTCACGTCACCCCCCTTACGTCAGTTGTCCCGGTTGAGGAGTTTGCTGACTCTGGTGGTCCTACGGCGCAATCCTCGCTGCCTGCCCCTTCTCCGGTGTCTCCTCCTCCGCCACCTCCGCAGCCGCCGTCGCCCCCACGTCGCAGCCGCCGTCGTTGCAGCCGCCGCAGCCGTTCGTTGCCTCTGGGGGTGCTGGAGTTGGGGTGGGTACTAGTCCAGGGACTCCTGTTGTGGCTTGTCCCGGCAGGCCTGTGGGTGGTACCGGTGCTCGAGGGGTTCTGAGCTCTGGGGGTGTTCCTTCTGGGGGTGCTGGCGTGGAGTGTTCTGGAGGTAGCCACCAGGCCGCTTGCGGTCCCGGTGTCGGTGTCACACCACCGCTGCAGCAGTCCCCGCCGGTGTCCGCTCTTCGTCTACTCGGCCTTCCGTCCCTAGACCCCGTGCCCGTGCCTCCTCCTCCTCCTGTCTACGGCCCTGTGTTCCCTCCTCCGGACTCGTCTCTGGCCCGTTTCCCCCCTCGTTCCCCTCCTGTGTCCCCTCCTCTGTCTCCTGACCCGACTCCTCTGTCTCATGTCTGGTCTCGCCGCCCCTCCCGTGCTCGACCTGTCTCCCCTGTCTCGCGCTCTCATCCTATGTTGCTTCGTTCCCACGCGTCTCGTCCTCCCCTTCTCCCGTCGCCCCCTCCGTCCTCCCTTGTTGTTGCTCCCCCCCCTCTGTTTGACTACCTGCGTGCCGCTCGTCCTCTTGTTCCTCAGGTCCTTGCCTCCCTCGATACTGACCCGTCTGTTCCAGTTTCGAGTCTTGACGCCCTTGTCGTTGCGGTCGCTGACTTCGCCTCTACCCACCGCCTTGACTATGCCACCGCTCTGGTCTCTGACCCTGCCTGTCCTCCGTCTGTCGGGGGTGCTCCTGCCCTTGGCATTGACATCCTGGAGGACCACCAGTACGAGCTTGCTTTCCAGTCCGCGGCTACTTCCCATCTCTGCTCTATGCTTCTAGTCCCTGAGGGTGACCCCGACGCTTTCGACATCCCGAACCCTCGCACTTACGCTGAGGCGGTCTCGGGACCCTGGGCCTCTCAGTGGATAGCTGCCATGGAGCAGGAGATGGCATCTTGGAGATACACTGGCACCTACGTCGACGCAGTTCCCCTACCTGGGGTGAACGTAGTCGATGGCCTCTGGCTCTTCAAGGTGAAGCGCCCTCCTGGAGAGCTGCCTGTGTTCAAGGCGCGCTACATGGCTAGAGGTTTCAGTCAGCGTGAGGGGGTGGACCTTCTTCCAGACCTTCGCTCTGACCCCGAAGATGATAGTGCTACTACACGTAGCAGCGCAGCGTGACTGACACGTAGCAGCGCAGCGTGATTACGAGCTTCACTCCCTCGACTTCTCCACTGCGTTTCTTCAGGGCAGTCTACACAAGCAGGTCTACCTGCGCCGCCCTCAGGGCTTCATTGGCACCTTCTCTCCTAGGACCCAGTGGCTTATGCGGCGCCCCATGAGTGGCACGACACGCTGCGTGCTACGCGTGCTGACCTGCAGTTCTTTCCGTCCTCTGCAGACCCCTCACTCTTCGTTCGTGCTGGCCAGACCCCGTTCTACATCATTATTTACGTAGACGACCTGGTCTTCGCCACAGCAGACAGGGACGGACTGGCCTCCGTGAAGGCAGAGCTGCTGAAGAGACACACCTGCACTGACCTTGGAGAACTGCACCACTACCTTGGCTTGCAGATCTCCAGGGACAGAGCAGCGCGCAATATCACTTTGACTCAGTCACACTTGGTGCGCCAGGTCCTTAAGAGGTTCGGCCTTCAGGTCTCCTCCGCACAGCCCACTCCTCTGCCCCTAGACCACAGGCTCTCCGCTCCAGTTCCTGAGGAGTCTGCAGAGCCCAGTGGTCCTTACGCAGAGCTAGTGGGTTGCCTCATGTACCTGATGACTTGCACTCGCCCAGATCTCACATACCCTCTCAGCATCTTGGCTCACTTAATGGCTACAGGCAGACACCGACCTCACCACTGGTCTGCCGCTAAGAGGGTTTTGCGTTATCTTGCAAGTACATCGGGCATGGGGTTAGTGCTAGGAGGACACAGGCCAGTGGTCCTTACTGGACACACAGACGCTTCTTGGGCAGACGACGCCGAGAACCTCAGGTCCTCGCAGGGCTACTGCTTCAGCCTTGGTTCAGGTGCCGTCTCCTGGAGAGCTACCCGCTCCTCGTCTGTTGCCCAGTCCAGCTATGAGGCCGAGATCTACGTTGGTGCCATGGCAGCACAGGAGCTCCGCTGGGTGACCTTCTTGCTCACTGACTTAGGTGAGCGCCTAGCTCTGCCCCGGTCCTGTACGCTAACAACAGGGCCATGTAACAGAAACTGAGAAGTGTGTGACAGATAGAGTGTACACACAGATATATCTAAGTGTTGTACTCTCTAAGAGACGACCCTATACAGTCTATACAAACATGACAAATACACATGTTTGACACACCCCCTAGACTGCATAGGGGAATGCTCTAAACAAACAGCTCACGGCGGCACTACTAGTCCAACCGCTGAGACAAGGGTCTGAGAGACCAGTCAGAAGGAGTACAAACAAGGCAAGAACAAGAGCAGGGCGGCACTACTAGTCCAGCCACTGGGAGAGAACACAAGTCCAGTCTGAGTATACGTATAAAGGACAGTACAAAGTCAAGGTCCTAGCAAGTGAGAGGCTACAGGAACTAGACCAAGCTGTACACAGTGCCGCTGATGATCTTTAGGCGCAAGCGCCTTCGTAAAGATATCAGCCGTATTGGCACCTGAGGCCAAGTGTACTACGCGAGCCTGACGTCGCTGCTGTAGCTCACGCAGGAGGAAGTACCGCAGCTGAATGTGCTTTGCTCTGCCCTCGAGTCGAGGCTCCTGACACAGGAGGATCATGGCCCTGTTGTCAGCGAACAGGACCGGGGCAGAGCTAGGCCGCTCACCTAAGTCAGTGAGCAAGAAGGTCAGCCAGCGGAGCTCCTGTGCCGCCATGGCACCAGCGTAGATCTCAGCCTCACAGCTGGACTGCGCAACAGACGAGGAGCGGGTAGCTCTCCACGAGACGGCACCTGAGCCAAGGCTGAAGCAGTAGCCCTGGGTAGACCTGAGTGTCTCAGCGTCGTCTGCCCACGAAGCGTCTGTGTGTCCAGTAAGGACCACTGGCCTGCGTCCTCCTAGCACTAACCCCATGCCCGATGTACTAGCAAGATAACGCAGAACCCTCTTAGCGGCAGACCAGTGCTGCGGTCGGTGCCTGCCTGTGGCCACAAAGCGAGCCAGGATGCTGAGAGGGTATGCGAGATCTGGGCGAGTGCAAGTCATCAGGTACATGAGGCAACCCACCAGCTCTGCGTAGGGGCCGCTGGGCTCTACCAACTCCTCAGACACTGGAGCGGAGAGTCTGTGGTCTACAGGCAGAGGGGTGGGCTGTGCAGAGGAGAACTGAAGGCTGAACCTCTGAAGGACCTCGCGCACCAAGTGTGACTGAGTCAGGGTGATGGTGCGCGCAGCTCTGTCCCTGAAGATCTGCAAGCCAAGGTAACGGCGCAGTTCTCCAAGGTCAGTGCACATGTGTCTCTTCAGCAGCTCTGCCTTCACGGAGGCCAGTGCGTCCCTGTCAGCTGTGGCAAAGACCAGGTCGTCGACGTAAACAAGGATGTAGAACGGAGTCTGGCCAGCACGAACGAAGAGTGAAGGGTCTGCGGAAGACGGAAAGAACTGCAGGTCAGCAAGCGTAGCACGGAGAGTGTCGTGCCACTCACGGGGAGCCTGGCGCAGGCCGTAGACGGGGCGTCGCAGGAGCCACTGGGTCCCAGGAGGGAAGGTGCCAGTGAAGCCCTGAGGGCGCCGCAGGTAGACCTGCTCGTGTAGGCTGCCCTGAAGGAAGGCAGTGGAGAAGTCGAGGGAGTGAAGCTCGTAGTCACGTTGAGCAGCTAGGTGTAACAGAACCCGAAGAGTAGTCATCTTCGGGGTCGGAGCGAAGGTCTGGAAGAAGTCCACCCCCTCGCGCTGACTGAAGCCTCTAGCCACATAGCGCGCCTTGAAGACAGGCGGCTCTCCAGGAGGGCGCTTCACCTTGAAGAGCCAGCGGCCATCGACTACGTTCACCCCAGGTGGGGGAATTGCGTCGACGAAGGTGCCGGTGGATCTCCAAGATGCCATCTCCTGCTCCATGGCAGCTATCCACTGCGAGGCCCAGGGTCCCGAAGTCGCCTCAGCGTAAGTGCGAGGGGTCGGGATGTCGAAAGCGTCTGGGTCACCCTCAGGGACTAGCAGCATGGAACAGAGATGGGGAGCAGCCTCGGAGAGGAAAGCAAGCTCGAACTGGCGGTCCTCCAGGACGTCACTGCCAAGGGCAGGAGCACCCCCGACAGACGGAGGACAGGCAGGGTCAGAGACCAGAGCGGAGGCGTAGTCAAGGCGGCGGGTAGAGGCGAAGTCAGCGACAGCAGCGACAAGAGCGGCAAGGCACGAGGTCGAAACAGACGAGTCGGTAACGAGAGAGGCAAGGACCCGAGGAACAAGGGACGAGCGGCACGAAGGTAGTCAGACAGCGGGGGGGGTGCAACAACAAGAGAGGACGGAGGAGCGACGGCAGAAGGGAGGACGAGACGCGTGGGAACGAAGCAACATAGGGTGGGAGCGCAAGACAGGCGAGGCAGGACAAGCGCGGGAGGGACGGTGAGACCAGACGTGCGACGGAGGAGTCGGGTCAGGAGACAGAGGAGGGGACACAGGAGGGGAACGAGGGGGGAGACGGGCCGGGGACGAGTCCGGCGGAGGGAAGACAGGGCCGTAGACAGGAAGAGGAGGAGACGGCGGGGAGGAACCGACGCAGGGTCGGGGGACGGAAGGCCGAGCAGGCGAAGGGCTGTCACCGGCGGGGACTGCTGCTGCGGCGGCACAACGGCGACACCGGGACCGCAAGCTGCTCCTCGGCTACCACCGGCACTCTCCACACCAGCACCCCCAGAGGGACCACCCCCAGAGCTACCGGGACGAGCACCCCCAGAGTCAGCGAACGGGTGTTGCGACGGCGGCGGCGGCGGCGGGCAGCGACAACGACGGCTGCAGCGGCGGCAGAGGCGGTGGAGGGGGGGACTGGGGAGGGACGCTGGGGAGGGGCGGCCGGCGAGGACTGAACAGGAGGGCCACCAGAGTCAGAAGACTCCTCAACCGAGGCCACCGACGGAAGGGGGGTGACGTGGGACACACCAGAGGGGGCTGGACGGGGAGGAGGAGGAGGAGGGGCAGGGACTACCGGGGAAGGAGTGACCACGAACAGGGGGGGGGAAACCGGGGGACCACGGTGGGGGAAGCGACGGTAGTAGGAGACGGACTCGTCAAAGGTGACGTCACGAGAGTGAAAGAAGCGGTGAGACGGCGGGTGGTAAAAGTGCCAGTCGGACGCGTCAAGGGGAAAACCAAGGAAGACGCAGGGAAGGGTGCGGGCAGTGAGCTTGTCCGT